>JANEHU010003981.1:0-33492 GCA_027563435.1 Nasonovia ribisnigri
TGTAACGGAATAAACCGGCAACTACAAAACGGTCTTTTTCAAGACCAACAATTAGTTACAATAAGAACGATTGACAGATGAAAATCACACCTAGTAAAGAGAAACGACAATACAACGGTGTGATATTCATCTGTCAACACGAAACGCGCGGACCAATCAGAGACGGACTAGATTGTCGAAAAGGGTATAAATACCGGACACTTTCGACAATCTAGTCAGTCTTATTTCAACCTTCAACACTTCAACAACAGTCAACACTACCAGTTCTGAAGACAAGAAGACCAAGACCAAGACCAAGACCAAGACCAAGACCACCAACGACCACAGCTGATCAGCGCCACTCCACGGCTTTCAAGTAGCTCCCGGCCGACGACGTGAAACGACGTTGTCGCTATACGGCAGACTTTCGTGCAGACCCGCAGCCGACAACACCAGCGCCGCCCCACGGCTATAAGCAGCAACCGCCCATCGACGGTTCACAATAATACCATCCCACGGCGGGCCTCCGTGTCAACTTGCAGCTCGACGACGCAACTGCCCCACGCGGCTCTACGAGTTACCCGACCGCCGAAGACACGTAACGCCGCCGCCATACGGTGAGAGTCCGTACCTGATCGCCGACTAACGCGGAACACATAGCGGCTATTGTTCCACGACTATCGACGAGGTCACCGACTCACGGCAAGAATCAACGGTAACCCACGGATACCGCTGCAGTCAACGTCGACCGGCAAGAATTGCCGAGATTCGACGTTATTACGAAAACGGCCCTTTTCAGGGCCAACACCTCTACGACCAGGCACTTAACTAAGTTGTCCTGCCCGAGTCCGGTTCGTCGTCGGGGTACCGCTTAATTAAGTTTGTACCGACGACGGCCGACTCTCACACCCATATTGTATAAAACGGCTAATAAAAACTATTATGTATGAGTAGGGTCCGGCTACCGCCCGACTAAACACCCAAGCGCCCCCGATTGTGTCGACTCACTTAATTAAGTCTGGTCGACACAAATCGACGCTTTACTCGACCCTGATATATGTATAAATATAATTACTTGGAAATAGAAATAACGTGATACCATAAACAAATCGTTATTTATTTACGACGCGGGACGTCTTAACGGACGCTCCGCTTCAGCGTATTCAATTACCGAAATGAAATATTCGTGTTTCATTTACACGGGAAATTAATAATATTTCTCTCATTTATTTTCTTTTTGCACAAACGGGTCTACTGTAAAAATGTTTTGTATGTCGCGTGCTGCAATTTTACAGGAAGACAGAGAAAACTTGAGAGGAAGATTTAATACATTTTAAATAACCGGAAATGTTTCCAGGTACCTGAAACACAGTGACTAACGCCCACAACAACGAGTCAAAATTCTTTCTGTCGCATGCTACATCATCCCCTGTTCCATCATTCTTTCGGCTACAGAATTTACATCCGAATAAGTTCATGCCCAGTATACTACAAAAATATTAATTGTTAATAATTCTAATCTGAATTCATAATGGTTAATTAAAAATGTATACAATATATGTGTTCAGTCGTTTCCGTGATAGGACATAACTGAAATTTTATGGAAGCTTAGTATGCAATCTCAGATGTATGGCGTATACACTAAACTTTATTGTGTTCACACAGACATGAGACAAAACAGATTTTATCTCTTTGTTTGGCTATGTTTAATGCAAACTAATTCAAATACCACTTGAAAGGCACAGTCAATACATTTTAAAATAATATATATTGCTTTTCGTTCGTTGTATTTAATCCAGATGATAATATTTATCATGAAAACATTAGGATATTATTAAATTCATTGACCCGTATAGTGGTATTCCGTGTAAAATTATGTCAGAAACTTAAATTTTATATTCTAAAGATATAATCAACATTTTAATTTTAATTTTAATGAAAAAAAGAAATCACTATGACAAATAATGAAAGACCGGTGCGGTAAGTCTACTGATAAATTAAAAAAAACCCAGGGAAATTTCTCTGCTGCAGTGTAGGCGTTCAGTGTTCCTTTGAATATTAAATGTCATCAACATATGAATTATAAACATTTCATTTAATAATTATTTAATGTTATGAATTTTAACTACTAAATACAGAATGATTATCAAGTTTTCACGATTTTCGACGGCTTTTGTTCAAATTTCAATTTTAGGTCAGGTTATATTTGATCCCCACCCCCTTTAGTACCAGCTATATACAAATTTCTAGTATAAATCACACTAGAAATTCAATATCGAAGCATTTTATTTACTATAAAAAGTGGGTTGGAAAATGAACACGCCATTATAAAACCTGTACATTCATAGGTCCGTTGGAAACAAGAGAGGAAACATTTTGGTTTCTATCACTGGATGGTGTTGTCTCTTTTCTCATATGCCATAATTTTATTATTTTTTTGTATACTGTTTATTTTGATTACTGTGCATTGAAACATAATGGATTATCAATATCTTAAAAAAATAAATTTTTAATGATTTAAGTAAAAAAATGTTGAAAACGAAAGTCTTTGAGGTTAAAAAGGAGTAGTATTGTATACAACTAAACTTACTTGATAAGTAAATTGCACATAATATAAAATTGTAAACGAGCAGTTAATAAACATGAAAAATCCTTTGTTATTTTTCTTTAACAAGATATATTTATATATTATTGTGTTTAATTTATATGCTTATAATATCTTAAACAACTATACAATTACAGTGTAGTAGTTAAACTCATAAAATAATTTAGACATATGGATTTCTTTACTAAAAATATGGGGTTAATCTATTATGTTATGTTTATCTACATACTTTGATTTTGTATTTTAACAACAAAAACATGTTAAAACATATAAGTGGATGGTTAAAACTTCAAACCATTGAAAAAGTTTTTATCGATGTAAGGTTTTTGTTTGAAGAGAAGGGGTCTGGGTAAAGGAAATTAGTACAAAGGCGATTTACAAGTCGAGATTAATCCCAATACCACCAGGACTTAACCCCACTGGCTTCGAACAAGTACCACCGCATTGATTTCTGATTGGACAAACATTAATCAATTTACATTTTAGCCGACTATTGAGTTTATTGTGATTGCGAGGCTGTCGGTGAAATGTATTTTGACTACAGTTCTGCTGAACTAAATGAGAAAAGCTAAAAGGACAACTCAAATCCTACCTTGATTGGAGTTCTCAGTTTAAATTGCTAAGAGTTATTTGAGGTGATTTCCTAATTGATTGTTTAGCACTTAATACCACAATAATATGGTTTCAAAAGGATATTTTTTAATGGTCAGGCCTATTACATTTATGATTAGAAAACAGAAATGTTAAATTTCTAAATAGCGAACAATTAGCAAAGTATATTTAAATAACAATAAAAAAGATAGAGTTATTCGTTATACGCCAATATGGTATTAACCAATAAGTTCATTCGTCCAACATTGGTTATTAATGTTTTGTTTTAATTTAGTTAGTAAATAATTACAAGTACCTATATTTAATCTAACAATTAATTTTTTGGTTGTATTGGTAAGGAAGGCTAAGAGTACTTAATTGTAAATTAAAATATATTTTGTACCTATCTATATTTATAATACATAATTGTTAATTATGTTTATTTACATATCCTAAATTAAATTTACGTAAAACAGAGATTAATTTAAGATTAATCAAATTATGTTAGAACCATAGCATTGTAGCAATTATATACTATGCTAGATTATATTAATATTATGTAACTTAAATATTAATTTGTAAGTATGAAAAAATATTTTATGTTAGGTATTTGTTAGAAATAAATTCGTATTACAAATAATGGACTTATTATATTTTAACTATTACAATAAGAATGGTAATTACGATAAAAAAATAAACATTTATTAAACTGGTACTGAATAATTCAAAAGATGAAAAAAATCATTTGTTTTTTTGCGCATAAAAAAAATTACAAACTTATTTTACACAAAAAAATGTAAGTCGACATAGGTAATTATGTTTCAAACAAATAATTAACAGGGGCCTAGGAATTTAGTTTTATACATTTTATCCGTTGTGTAGTTCAAACATACATTAAATGAGTTATATATTATAATAAGCTGTAATATATTAATATTAAAACTTGTTGCTTTTAATTGTTCGCAAAATCGATATCATCAGGGTTTTCTGTTTCATTTACCCTAAACACACCGGACTCACGAAATATCACTAGATGGAGTTATCTGCTGGTTTCGTCCGTATCTAATCTATCATTAATCTATCATTCTATACGCATCAAATCATAATATTGTATTTAACTAGCCCAAGTTTGATTATTTTGATGAAAAACTAAATTTTGTTGAAATCTTATGATAATTGTCATGTTTAACCATTTGCACGAAAAATATAACAGACATTTATGGTTATTTATTTAAATAACGACAAAAAAAAAAAAAGAAAGAAAAACGTGATTGAATAAAACGTAAGAAATGAAATAAATTTTGTGCAAAAAGTTTAATAAATTAGAAATGTGACGATATATTTTATAGACTCGTCGGACATTAATTCAATATTAAAAAAATACTATCGAAATATTTAGCTTATTGATTTATTGGTGTAGGTACATTGTAAACACAAAACAATAAATGAATGTTATTTTTTTCGTTTGATTTAGTTGTGTGTATTGTTTCCCTCTCACGATTGCTTTTTTTTTTTTTTCGATAAAATGGCGAATAAGAGTGAAAATACCAACGTGTCGATTGTTAGCATGAAATGTTACGTAAAACATAAGTAAATAACGCGTAACAGTGATTTCGTCATCACTTATCGATTGGTTTTCCTATAAATTTGATTTTAAAAGTCTTACACGAACAATAACGAACAAATAAAAAGTCGCGCATACCTATATATACGCACATGATTGTGTTGTATGAATGATTCGACAATAGCATGCTCACACTCATATTATTCTTTATTCTTGTATATATTTGAACTCTGATTGATCATTCAAATTGAGATTTGAAAACGTTGTCAAAAAATAAAATTAAAATAATTCTCCCGAATAACTATTTACCAGTAAAAAAATTAGGTTCTTGTTTGAAAAAAAAAAGAAGTGTGTAAACCCGCTTTACAGAATACTCATTAAATGAAATATAAAAATTATATATTTTTAGAATAATATTATGGTCTGGAGTATGCTTATAAATTTTATAAATCATAATTTAAAAAAAAAAAAAATGCCCCAGTATAATATTTTACAGTTAAAAAATTAGGCTCTCGTTTGTAAAAAACAAGTGTGTACCGCTTTACAGAACACTCGCATTAATTGGAATAAAAAAAAATCTTATAACTGTAGAATAATAATATTATGGTCTTAAGTATGCTTAAAAACTTCATAAATTAAAATTGAAAAAACAAAAACGTAAGACTAAAGAATAAAATATGCGGTGCAGCATATTCTTGGAGAGTCACTCTGTATACAGTTTCGTTTATTTATATCATATATGGCACTGTCAAAACGGCAGTAACTTGTTTTGACGCGTCTTCATGCATATTATCTTAAGACACCCGTATCGTAATGTGAATTGTATCAGTTGTGTGTGTGTGTGTGTGTGTGTACAATGGCTCGGCGAGGAGCGCTTTGCGAAAATTGGATTAGGCGTGTGACATATTTGAGTGTGTCTCGGTTTATTGTTTTGTGGTAATGATAAACCGCAATAACAAAATGGCAGCAGCATCATTAAATAGGCATTGTGAAAGCTCGGTGGAACGCGCGCCGGTGGTGGTATTCTCTTATAAGTTTCGCTTTTGAAATACGATGCGCTCATAATATTATAATATGTACAGTATTATTGTAAAATATAAAATATATAAAATGCGCTTTATACTCTGTGAACGTATCGTGCTCGAATGGCTCAAACGAAAATCGCCACAGCCGTCGCGTGTCTCACGATATCATGTCAAAAAACGTTGTCGAGAAATAACGGGAAAATAACGTGGCCACACACCGTCTTTAACTGCTTATGGGAGGACGGCGAGATGGTTCGCTCTCTCTGCCTCTGTGTTCTCAGTCACCCCCTGACTCCCCCCCACTCTATCTCTGTATGCGTCTCCCCGGCTCTGTCTTTGTCCCTGTCTCTCTCGCTGTGTAAATTGTCCCACGGGTAAGAGAACTGTGCGTGATAAATAAATATATATGAAACGGTCACTCCCCACCCTCCTTCCACTAGACACTGCCATGATTGTGTAGAGAGTATAGCGAGCATGGTGAGATAACAATGTGCTACTGACAAATTGAATTTGACGAGGGATTTCGTCGAGACAAAAATAACAAACTGCCCTGTAGTAGTACTGGTAGTAGTAGTAGTAGTAGTAGTGATGTTTTGTTTCGACCTCTGTCACTGCGGAAATCCGACCCACAGTTAATTTTCGGACTTTTATAATCAAATTGTGTTGAGTCTTTTGCGGACCGATAGGGCGATAAGCATGTTGAGGAGAGAAAACGGCTAACGAACCGAAAACAAAATATCGCCTGCTTTTATTTCGCTGTTTAGAGTTAATCGTCGTCGGACGTCGGCGGCGCCTTCTTGTTCCAACGAAAATGGTATAATATATCATGCTAATAATGACCACAGCAATTGTTTGGAATAAATCCTATAGTATTCAGCTATCAACGGTATGTTTTAGTTTGTGTTTATAATATTTTTAATTTTTACGTGAAAAACGAGTGTGGTTAATAAACGAAACCAATCAATATGCATGACGTGTATTACGTATTATTATAATATCGGCAAACTTGATTAGTTGCAATTAAGAAATAAAAACACTTCGTCAAGTGATTAATTGTTTTACCTGAATATGAAGATAAACAAAATTAGGAGTGAAAAAAACACTGCGACATTATCCATGGTACGGAGCATGACGAACAATTGACGACGTAGGTTTGGCATAAATCGGACGAGTTTCAATATTCTCAATAGCCTAAATGTTCTCAGCACACTCAGCCCTGAATTCCCTTCTCGTTGTCCACTAGTGTTCTCAAACGACTGAGTCAATTCCACTATACTATAAAAAAAAAAAAAAAAAAAAAAAACGTTTCAAATCAAATAAAATTAGTGTTTTATTTTATGTTGGTGTCGAATAATAATATGAACTGCGTCAAAAAATAATATTTATATTTGTTAACAAAAAATACAATTATTTAACCTTATCACTGCTCCAGACGTACTACAATAGTTGATAACTATAAATAATTTTATGTTTTTAGTTAATTTCTTAAACAGAATAATAATTTTGCTCGTACTATCTACAAAAAAACATTATTTGCATGTTTTATAAATCTACCAACCCTCAGCTTTCTCTATGAATAAAGTTAAGTAAATAAAAAATAATACACAATAGTATAAATAAATAAAACAGGTATTTTTTAATTAGATGAAATGTAAACTGGTTATTTTTACTGATATCGTAATGCCCTGTACAGTGTCACCTATTTTTCTACTAGATCTATCATATTAACCCCTCGGCGCATTGGATTATTCGAGATTTATGTAAAACGTTTAATATCGTGTAAGCTAAAGAAAAATATTGAATGCAATGACACAGAAAAAGATTAAAGAAATAATTGGATAAAAATTATGCTCAAACAAAATAATAATTTCAATCTGCGACGTTCGTCTCGACGACTTTGAGTTTTTGACACGTGAATAAAAGTCATCATTTTGACAGAGAGATAAAGACTACAATGAAATCTATCTGTGACATTATTGGAATTATTATCTTTACATTTCTTCTGCGACAATGAGTTCGGTTTGTTCATTGTTACCTTTATTATTATTATTTTTTTTTTGAATGTGATTACTGTACAACTAATCGACATAGAGTTCTATTAATCTTATTACGTTCCGATGTATTGATGAACATTATTATTATTATTTTCAAAAGAACTAATGAACTGTGAATATACCTTAATATGACAATGATTCCATCGAATACGTTGAAACCATTACTGACGTAACCGCACGGCCCCTCGGCGATTACCTTCAAAAACATCTCAGCGGCAAATATCGCAGAAAAAACAATATTGCTATATTCCACGATTACAGTGAGTTCCGTAGGCTAAAAACACATTTCAGTAAAACATAATAATATAATAAATTAGTGGTGCAACTATTGTTGCCAACAGTGTTGTAGTAGTTGTAGTCTAAAATATCACTACTGTCATCATATTTCAGTGACGGCGATTTGTATAGGCAAATTCATTACTTTCATCTATAGGACGCATTATACTATCTATCATTATTATTGCCTTTATTATTATTATTAACTTAATATTCTTAACTCACAAGTAATATAATATTATTATAGTCACATTATTTTCGGGTTTAACAACTATTAACATTTATTAACCATTATACAACGCATTTTTTATATATTTTAATAATAGTATTATAGTAACAACTATTTGTGTCATTATAGTTAGCGATGTGTACCATTAATTCATAAAATAAGTATGTGACTATCTGACATGCTTAATCATGACACTGAAAATAAATAATGAATAATTTATTTAAACTTCTTTTTACTTTTTTATTAGATTTTAACTTTTCATTCGTGCGTTTACTTTTAGTTATTAATATTAAATTAAATTATTAAAATAATAAATACAGAACAGAAAAATTAATTAAAAAAGATATCGCAACATAAAAAAAATTAAGCCCACTATTATTATAGTCTGCAAAGAATTTTCTTTTGAAGTAAAATAAAAAACTAAAAATAATAAAGTGTATAATACATAAAAAAAAATACAATTGTTTTAATTCAGCGTAAAAGCGTAATATTCTACACAATATATATATCGAATGACGTAATTTCTCGTTGGTTATAACACGGGTAACGTAAAGTTCTAAAGTTCCTTAATTAAGGACTAGGTGATATACGTATTAAATAAATAAATAATATAGGTAATAACTAATGACCAATAATTCTTAAACATTATATGTAAATGATGGTATCGAATGTTAACTTTTTTTTTTTTTAATTAAACGCTATTGAGAAGCATAAGAATTTCACATTTTCACGCGTGTGCGGTGTAATGACGTGTAATGACGAGGGCAAAAAAAAAATAATAAAAATAATAAATAATGAAAGAAATAAATAATAACGGAAAGGTAAATCGTTTTGTTCCTCGTTTACCTGATTGTGGTACTCTATGCCCATGCTGAGCGTGTTGATAAGTATTGCTAGCAAAATGCACTGCTGGAATCGTCTGTGGTTGACAAGGAGCTTTATACACTCTCTCAACAGGGAACAACCCACCAGACAATAAATCTGCAGACAACCCACAGCGTCGGTGAGGCACGCTTTGTTTTTACTCTCTAAATGGTCATTGTCCATCATCAGTTCGCCGTCCGATTGCCTGTCCATCTGTGTAGGGCGATGATGATTGTTTGGTGTGGGAGGGGAGGGGGAGAGAAAAATATGATAAGTACACGATAGAGAAAAATATAATATGATATTAATTTATTATTGATATTATTATTGCTATAATATTATATCGTTCCGATACACGGTGGTAAACCGTTTCGGAACGTTTCGCATCGGGACGTGTTGGGTGATATTATTTATCAACTCACGAGTGCGTGACGTTTCGTCCTGTTGTTGTTCCTGTGATGGTTGTTGTTGTTGTTATGGATGTTGCTGTTGTTGGCGGTGCGACTCACATTTTGCACGATGGTCGCCACGGAGGCACCTCCAGTCTTGCCGAGGGCCTTCAGCAGCGACGTCAGGGTTGATTGTCCGGTGGGCAGAGCCGCTGACAGGGCTCCACTGATCGCCAAAAGTTCCTGGCACGTCATGTCCTGGTCGTCCGGGTCGGCCGCCGAGTTGTTCTACAACATCAAGTTATTAAAATTATTATAATTTAACGAGCACGTACCAACAGTAATTATCGTTTTTATTGATTATAATATATGATATAACAGTATATAAGTTCTGGGTGCCAACCCGCCCACCGAGTGTGTCCTCGTCAAAAATGATTTTCTAATATTAAAAAGTTTAAATTACGATTTTGAATATTTTTATTGCATTGGAAAGTTTCTGCAGTAATTATGATTTATATAGTGATTTTTGGTTTACACACACTAAAAACAGAATAATAACAAATATTTAATGTCAAAATCTGCCATAGCCGATTTATGGAGCTCATTTATGCAAAAAGTTTAAAAGTTTAAATTATTAATATATTGTCATTAGGTACCTACGTATTGCAAATTTCAAACGGTTTTTGAAAATTATATGAAATGTTCGTTGATGGCGCGTAGTTCAGTATAAAATGAAGTCAGCGGTCTAACACTTTGAGACTGACACTTCATAATGATATTATAATATGTATAACAATATATAATAATATTATTTGGCACTGTTATAATTAGTACTAGGAGAATACGTCTACTACAATCATGCTACATTGCTACATAATACATACATGCGAAATGATTCGATCAACTTCTGCAGTTAATACATAGGTGGGCACATACAATTTCTTATTAAAATCATGACAGTACAGAATGTCAATAATAACAGTATACGGTATTGCGACCGAATTCGTGTTTGTTGTTTTCAAACGGTTACAATAGTTAATTGTTATTGATTTCGTGCATTCTCGTTTTAATTGTTTTTTTTTTTTTAATTGTATCGTGCATGCATATTTTTCGACGATAAACAATCACAGTAATTATAATATTATTGTATCGTATTTTATGTGTACAGCTCACACGCGGCGAACGATATCGATGTGACTCGATGGCGGGTATGGTGGTCAAAACCAAGTTTATCCAATTACGTCAAAGTTACAAACAGTAACAAAGTCGTTGGCGTTTACGAGGTCACGGCACGTATAGTCAACAATGTTAAACGAGCAGTGCGCGTGGAAACTCGTCCGCCCCACACCATAAACACCACTCATCAACATCTAAGACGCGGTGATGTTAGGTATTGTATACTAAATTATAAATATTACAATATAAACAAACGGGTATTTTGTAAATGATATATATACAGAGTGAATCACCGAGCATATTTTTTCGTTTAAAAATAAATGTATTGAAATTCCAACTTCTTGGAACTTTTAATAATATACTTTTGAATAATTTTTATTTTGAATCATTAAGATCTCTTATACCTTTTAAGGATAGTTTGTTGTGATGATACTAACTTTATTTTTCAAACGAGAACTAATCATTTTTCAGCAGACATTATAATTTGTATGACATTTTTGAAAATTGTTCTATAATATCTACAAAAAAATTTGAACGAGTAGTTTTATTAAAATTTGTGTACTGAGGCTAAAGGTCCACGATAGGTTTGGAATAAATGGGGGCTTTGATGATTTGAACATTTTAGTACCTAATTAATATTTAATATTAATCTACCAACATTTTATAATTCGTTAATATTCAAGTATATTAAACACTAAATCCATTGTGACAATTTATATTTTATGTTCATAAGGACAATTATCCTTTGCAACCTTTGTAACAATTTTCAAAAAAATAAAATGCCCAACAATTTACAGTAAAAAAGGTTGGTTATCATTTGAAAAAAATAAGTTTGTATCGACATAGGACACTCTTTAAAGTATCTAAAAAACTCTCTACAACAAAAAATATTATGGTCCTTAAGTGACTTAAAAGTTCGAAAAAGTCAGAACTTAAATTAATTTATCATTAAGGGAAAAAAATGGGGGTTAGTATGCTTGTTGAATCACTCCGTATAATATGCGATTGAGAAAAGGGGATGGTCCCGTTTATTTAAATGCATCGTTTGTGGATTTTAAACTTATAACAGATTATATATTTAGATTCCGGGAAAAGTTTTTTTTTCATTTTATATTCTTTTGATGCCATATAGGTACTAAAAAAATAAAAATGATATTGTAAGTACATTGTTTCTTCGCTATTAAAATTAAATTTCACCCTTTAAATAGAAAATTATCATAATATGCCATAATATTATTTCACAGCGGAACAATGTTAAACGTATATTATACATTAACGACTAGCAAAATAAATTTCCCTAGAGTACAGAAATATAATACGTTTAATATTTAACCTGCTTTCAGTGTGCAATATATTAATAATTCCTTCGATAACTCACGGTTATTTCTGAGGAAAAAAAGAAAGAAAAAACATTGTTCGATTACAATAAAATATATGACATATATACATAGTGCGCTTGTAATAACATATTAATATGATATTACATAGCATCGTTTGTGCGACGAAACGCGAACACTGTTTCATCGACGAATAGGGACCGAAGAAAACGTTGTGTACGTACAGTTCGCATAATTTTACTACAACGTAGGTACTGTAAGTTAAAATAATACTACGGTATACAATAGGTTTACATGGACACGTTCAACAGATTTAAGTTGCTGTAGATATTAAAGAATGGATAGGCAATGGCTGTATTATTGAAAATTTAGAGGGAATAGTGCAGAGAATAGTGCATGGAGAAGACAGAAATACTGTTTTTATCATTGCCTCTCATTCTAGCAGAGGTCTTATCATAGTAAACAGGTTGATTTTTTAAGCATGCTCACCCTATTTTTATGCTTAAATTGTACACATATTCAATTTCTGACTTTTGGAATTTTTAAATACACATAGAGACCATATTTTTGAATACTAGAGATTTTTTGTACCACTTAGGGATGATCCTGTGGTGACAGTTTAGAGACGAACTTCTGTTTTTCAAATAGGTGTCCCCCTTTATGACTTTTAATTATTTAGCTGATTTTTTGTTGAGAATTTTGAGGTACCTAAATCAAAATTCAAACGATTAGTTTTTGAGTTACATAACTTTGTGTATTGATGATAATATGTCTATGGTAACGGGTTAAGTAGATTTGGAGGCTAAAATGATTTTAGCATTTTAGTAATTACTATTGATCTATCAATATAAATAATTTGTAAAAATTTTCTAAGCACCTTATAATGAATACTAAATCAAATATTACATATAGCTTGTATTTTTATAAAACCATATTTAAGGGTTTATTATCCTTAGTGCAAACATTTTAATAACTCAGAAACTACTTATTATAATTTTGATTTAGATTCATCAACATTTCCAAGAAAATCACCCGCTAAATAATTTACAATAAAAAATGGGGGTTCTCATTTGAATAATAAATTGATGTATATTTATATTCCTCAAATAGTAAACAAAGTATCAGGAATTTTAAAATATGGTCTTTAGGAATACTTTAAAATTCTGAAAATAATTAGAATTTAAATAAAATAATGTAATATTAAGGAGAAAAATGTGGAAAGCATGTTTAAAAATTCTAATATCTATGTGTCACGTGCCTTGTTAACAATGTGCGAGAAGTATTATAATAATATTATGTGTATAATATTGGCACAAACTAAGATATAGTATACTAAGGCAGTGGCGTATGCAGAAATTTTTTCGGGGGGGGGGGGGGTATTTTAATAATAATGTATTTTAATAATTTTTAAATTAAGTATTTTAAAAGTAGGTAGGTATTTGAAACACTGTCTTGGATGAATATGTGTTTGAAAATCAAATACTTTATCGTCTTAATTTCAATATAATATTATGAATTTTTTTCTTGTCGGAAGTTAAATCACTGGAATGGTATAATTTAATATTTCACATAGCGTCCTAAAATAAACGCGAAAGGTAAACACTATTGTTGACAATGTTCATCCGAGCCTATTTTAGTATATTATTGTGAGTTGTGACTTGAATTGAAAACTAAAATTTAACGGCTACGGTTTACAGGTTTTGTGTACATATTTACATATTGTGTGCATATTTCATATGTATATAAATCTATAAATATTAGGCAAATGGTACTCTAAGAAAGAAATATAAAAATCAATTAATGAAAATAATATAATACATTGACACAGGGGTGGACGGCATTGAACAAATTTATACAAGCAGGTAAGTATTGTTCACGATATTTTTCCAAACACTTATTCAATTTGTGAACTATAGCCCGTTATCGTAAGACCAGAGGCACTGTGAAAAATATTAAGTATTGATGGTAAAGTGAAAAATATATTAAGTATTGATAGTAAAATGAAAAATAATATATTTAGATGTGTACTAATTTGTATATTTTGAATTCGTATTACCATTATTACTTGATATGCTTTATAATTAATACTCTTTAAGTTGATGTAGGTATTTGTATCTCTATTTAAATAAAAAATATGATAAGCAATTTTTACAAGATTTTATAATAGGTATGCTAAGTTTTAGTACAATATCCTAATTCATGATGTTGGTTATCGTAAATACATAAAATGATTTCGATATGGATACCGCACGCGATAATTAACTAAACAATTATACAAGTACGATAGGTACAAAACGATTTTCGAAAGTAGGACTTCTCGCTGCGGCTTCTTGGAGTTTTACGTGTTTCTTGTGCTCCTCACTTCTCGTTCTACAATCGGTCGATCGTCGTCTATACGGCGGTTTTCAACACGACATGGGTACCACCACCACGAAACACAATAATAATATAATATAACGGTTTAGATGGCAGTCGTAGTCGTGCTTGCGTGAGTATACGAGTTTTGGTGAATCGTGTACTTGTGCGTGTGGGTGTGTATTTGTGTGTAGGTGTGTGTTGGTGTTGTGTGTGTGTGTGTGTGTGTGTGTGTGTGTGTGTGTGTGTGTGTGTGGTATTTGCGGTTCTGTGATTTACCAGTGCTACTATGGTGGTACTGGCGGAGGTAGACGTGTTCCACGCTGTCCCTTCGACCGTCTGCGTCGTCTTCTCGGTCGAACAAAGTGCGACGCTTGCCGAGGCAGTGGCGGCAGTGGTGGCGGCGGTGGTGGTGGTGGCACTGGAGGCAGTGGACGTCGTTACCGCAGCGGACGAAGCAGCTGCAGCGGCAGCAGCGGCGGCGGCGGCAGCGGCGGCGGTGGTGGCGGCGGGACCACTCCTGGTAATTAGTTCGTCGCTGAAAGCCACTACGACGCTCCGTCTCCTTGACACGATTCCGCCGTTGCTGGATGTCGACCCCGGACTTAGGAGGTTCCCGCTCTAGAAAAGGAGCAACGGAGGGAAAAAATTAAAAAGAAAAAAAAAACCCTAATTTTTCATTCGGGTCAAGTGCGTGTCGCCCGCCACCACACGCATCAAAGGGTCGAGGGGCGTTCCGGGGAAACACATAAATAATTACATACACACACACGCACATATAATATTATATATATGTGCGATTTGTACGCCACTGCCCATCAAACCCCGTCACTGTCGTCGTATACATTATTGTTGTATAATATATTATATTGTATGCAAAACCACCACCGACACACGTCACTCACTCTCTCTCACACACACACACACACACGCGCGCGCGCGCAATTATTATTTCGGTCCACTTTGGCATTATACGATTGTAGGAAAATCGTTTTTATAATGTAGTATACATGTAGTATACATGCGTTTTCAAACTCCTTATACTTGAATAATTAAAAGGTATTAAAATAATTTTTTTTTTTATTTATTTGAAAAAAAATAAATACAATATTTACAGTAAGAATTTCCGGTTACATCTTATATTTAACTAGCATGGGAAAATGCAATATTGAGAAGAAACCTCCCCATGGACGCAATCCCATAAGTAAAAATAAATTCAAACAAAATAATTCAATGGTTGTCAATACTTACTATAGTCACTGGTCTATGCGAGCTCTTCGTGACCAGAATATTGTGTCTATATAGCTAAGTGTTTTTTTGTTAAAATATATTTTATAAATTAATGACATTATGATGATAACATCATTTTTTTTTAATTGAGTCTAGACAGCCAACTACAAACATCATCCCCGTGGAGTTAGAATATATTATATACTTGGTTTTTTAGTATAACTTTCTTATATTTTTAAATTTAAAATTACAACATAATTATAAGTATTAAAAGTGTATTCAATTGAATCACAAAAATGGTATTTATACATACTTCAAAAGTATGCCGATATCTATTATGATATGTTGTCATTGTACGTGCGGTTCATGCGACAATACTACATAATAATAATATAATAATAATAATAATAATAATATATAACGACCGACTAGTGACGACTACAACTGTGTAGTTAATAGTATTACTGATGTTATTAATAATTAATAATAATATTATAATATATTTTCAATTGTACTCTGTTTTAACTACGTTTTAAGATTTTCTACGCCAAAATAGCATTTATACCTAATATTATGTGCCATGTCTATAGCTGTTAGAACTAATGTTTTGTGCGAGTACGGCGACTCATCATCGACACTAAAAAACATCTCAATGGCGTCGCGGAGTCGGTCAAATAAAAACAATTAAAAAAGTAGAAAAGAAATCCGGTCGCAAAATCATAATATATTTTTTACGTATACTATCCGTTTTTCAAACGTAACATTATAATATATGTAAAACAATATTCGATTATATTTTTACGAACTCAATGCGTCGTCATTAATTATTATTATTATCTTCATCATCATCATCGATGTTGATAAATTGTGAGCAATATCGGAAAATTGTGTGCATTATCGGAAAATCGCGTTACGCGATCGTTTCCACTGCCGTTCGTTTGCAAATGTACGTTATTTATCGCGTATAATATAATATATTCGGACGTATAACGCGATACAAAAGAACACAATATTTCGAAATGTATATCGAAATAGCCGACCAAAGTATATAGATTTTATTTTATTAGTTTTACATAAGTTACGTTTCGTAAACGATATAGCGCAATAAATATTACACGCGAGCCATTCGCATTTTGAAAACTTTGTCGCAAATAAATTCCAAATTATTAGTTCGAGTTTAGTTTCAATGAATAGGTCAATGCCTAAAATGGAGAGTTTCAAGTGTTCGCGTCGTAAATAAATAATATTATATTATAGTTTGAATATTATTGGTATTAAATAATATTTCATCGGGCGACGTTTGATGTGCCATAATAATTAACTCCGAGACCCATAAAAATGATAATGATACGATAAAAAATAAAATAATAATAATAATTATTGTAAATAATATAAAAAAAAGGATGCAATCAAAAATATTTAATAGACTAATAATAGTTGTATAGCAGTTAGTATTATATTATTATAAATTTACGTTTCATCACTTACCGAATCGATTTGAGCGTTATCCATAAACCGGAGCATAGGCTGAGACGATTCTTCATCACCGTTTCTTGCTCCATTTCCGTACTTATTGTCGTTTGTTTCTACAAAATTAACTGTTTTTATGCTTCTATTAATATTGTTCGAAAATAAATAAAAATAAATGTTTGGAGGGGGGGGGAGGAGGAAAACTTAAAATTGATTTATTAAACCTTGTTTTTTTTGGTTTCACATAAGTTTGTCAGTTTCTGAGTAACGTTTTGGGTCTCAAGAGACAAATTGGCCGGGTGTGAAACTTTTGTATATTAATCAACGTTGGTATAGAACAACTTTATTTATAACGTTTTCCTCATTTAAGTCTGTCTAAAAGTTTGATCATTCTATACGGTACCTATAATAATGTTTCTTTTTTAATATCGAAGTATTCTCGGAGCATGTGTGTAGCATACAAAAACATTTAAACACGAGAGTAAATTATATTTATGAAAGGATATTAGAAACTCTAAGATATTAAAAGTGTTTCACGTGAAAAATGATAAAAATAATATTATATATTTTGTAACACCGCAGCTCAATTCTTGTTTTATCGTTAAAAACGTTCTATAATAATATGCGGACTAAATTATATTTTTTAGATGAACGTATAATATTGTGGAGCTACGTATTTGTTGTTAGATAATGTTATAGTTTTTGTAAGTGTATTTAGTTATTTAATTTCAGACAGTTCAAGTGTTGTTTTCTCCTGAGTTTTCATTTATTTCATTTTTACTAGAACCATTTTATCGGTATACACAAATGTTTATAGAACTACGTGGTAAGAAAATCCGATATAGACCTTTTTTACTTTTATCAAACGTATTATTTTTTTTTATTTAACAAAGTCTTAAATATTATATATAATTTTTTCTTATAATAATCCGATCTCTCGGATTCTCACCTTGTATTATATTCTTATGTTTGAGTGTAAATGAAGTGTTTATAAATTTATAATATCAAACGATGTTGTATCAAGGTTAAAATATGTGTAATTCGTTCATGTTTTGTTATCCGTGGCCAAGATATGGGTATGATTTGATTAACTCGGAACCATAAGGAAATTTTTAGGAAAAATCAATTGAATTTGGGAATTATTTCAGGTAAATACGCAGCTGCCGCCCCTCTGTATTTATCGTATTTTTCTTTTGAAATTCAATTACGCGAAAAACCCTTTTACATTTTTTACGGTGGTACAACGGCGGTTCGTACGTATTGTCTGCCGATCAGAATTTATAGAAAAAAAAAAAATACACCTTTTGGAATATTTTGTAGCCGACATAAAACTATATTGTTGAAACGAGAGAAACACAAGAAAAAAATGAAGGGGATTAGATTTTGAAAAAAAATGTTAAAAACAGCACTTGTTCGTATTATTTTCTAGAGTAATATTTTACGATATGATAATTTATTATGCCGATAGTTACTGTAATTTGTTCGATATACTATGAAGGTGATAATGTTATAACATTATACCGATCGGTCATAAACTTAATATGCGACTGACAAAATATTGACGGCGAAATGCGATTACGTTGGGAACTGCTGCGCGCGAGATCGCCAGCAAAATACAAATTTATGAAGTCCCATCGACTTTGCGCGTACATTATTACCGCCATTGCCGCCGCCGTTATTACTGCCGTTGGTCCATAGGTAACCACTACCCATATACCTAGTACCTACACTATTTATTATTATTGTAATCGTTCGTATCGCCAGAGACGACGTCGCGCCTTTTTTTCCCTTACCGTTTTTGTCGTTGTTATTAGTGTTGAGCGACAGGAGCGCGACGGTGGTGGCGCTCTGCCGCTGCGCCTTCTCCTCCCTTTCGGTCTGCCGTCGCAGCATCCATACCCGATACTTTTTGATCAGTTTCCGCTTGCCTCGCCTCCACAGATGAGCGACGTACCTGTCACACGCACACACAAAGTGACATTTTTAGATCATTAATATTCGCACGCGGGCTGCGAACGAGATGGGCGGGAACGGCGTACCCGGACGCGGGCAGACGCGAGTTGTGGGTTGGCGGTAGGGGGGGCGGGGGTGAGCGGGTTATGCGTTTTGGACGGGAGGCGGGTGTATAGGTGGGTCGGGGTGGCAGGGTGGCTGGGTGAAAGGGCAGTAATCGACGACGGGGGGAGGGCAGCGATCAACGGTGGAGGGTGTTGATCGACCGAGTGAGCGGATGGTGTCGTCGTCCTCTAAGCGGAGAATAACGCTGGCGGTGACTGAGGTTGGCGGCGGAGGTGTCGGTGGCGATGGTGGTTCGGGAGGCGAAATGTAAATTAATGAATTGCTCTCGCAACTGGTGTGGCTCCCTCTCCACCCTCTCGTCCTTATACTGGTGTAATGTACACTGAGAGCCTAACCGCCGACGCACACGGCGCTTACAATAATAATAATAATACTAATAATATTAACCAATATCGTTGTAAATATTATTTCTGTCACACGCATAATATTAGTGTGCATACATCACACCTGCGAACTCGTCTTGGCGTGTTTCTTTTCTTATATCGAAGCCACCGCCCGCAGTTCAGTGTAAGATCCACGAAAATGTATACTTTTAATTTAATATATTATGATGACGACAGGGAAGACTCTTGTTATTTGGGTCTGGTTCATAGGCGTGCCTAGGCACGCCCCGAGATTTTTCAAGGGCCGAAGCGCCCCATGTCTCGAACGTGGTTATCAGTACAGGAGAACTGGGGTATCACCAGGTCATCCTCATTAGTGACAACAATACATAAAAAAAATATGGTTAAATATTTTTAACTTTTGAAAGAGCTATACTGTAAATCTCGTCCGCTAAGCGGCTTCAACATTACCATAGATCTAAAAATTGAAATAAACCTTTTAAAACATTTGCCAAAATCTGATAAACCTAATGGTATATCTAGTGAGTCCATTTATTTGTGGCTTGATTGGTTGAAAACTAACAATAGTATTTCTAACTACAGTTGTTTTTATAAAACCTTACAATTATTTACTATTATCCCAGTCACAAGTTGTACATGCGAACGAGTCTTTTCCAAAATGACAATTGTAAAATCTAAACTTAGAAGTACGATGAAACAGGAACGATTAGATTCGTTACTGCTACTATTCACCGAACAAGAGTTAACAAGTGGTATAAACTTGGATTCTGTCATCGATGAGTTCAATATATTAGAAAATAGACGTATGAATCTGTAAATATTATATACTAACCAGTCACCAATAATAATGAATAAATAAGTTATAATAAAAATATTTGCCTTGTTTCTGTTCTATTTTTTTATAATATTTATAGTATACTCTGTCTATGTGTGTGTAATGTATAATTCAAATTTTCCACGGGCACGCCCCGAACTTAAAGTCTGCGCACGCCTATGGTCTGGTTTATAGTAGTCGTTGTGTTTTTTTTGTTCAAAACTGTTGTAGACTTCAAAACTTTGTTTGAACAGATTACCTACTGCATAAAACACTTCAAATACTCAAAGAATATTCAATTATACAGCTTGTCACGTGTCGTGTTAATGAGACCAAGTTTTATTTAATGATTTTGATTTACTATTATAAGTTCTATTTAATATGGTTAATGGTTATAGCAGGGACGTAAAGGTGCTATCTTACAATCTGCTCGGGAATAAGTCTGAGAAAATAATGTATTTTTACCAGAAATTGTGCAATTATTATGCGTTTTCGTAACCTATTATTACCTATAGGTACCTTGAAATGTGCATTAATTCACTCATCGTAGATGGGTATTATAATATAAAGTTGTAAATCAGCATCATATGGTTAGACTCAATGTTTATGTCCCTTGTTGTAAACTTATAGTTTTGCTCAAAATAAATGAACTACCTAGTACTATTATTTTACCTAGGTGTTATTATAATATACATGAATTACGTAATATTATGTAAAAGTTCAATTCAACATTTTTATTGGGACGCGAAGTTGCTTGCTTACCATCTGCTCAGGAATAAGTCCGAGAAAAGTATATTTTTACCAGACATTTTACAAAAATGCGTTGTCGTAAGCACGCATATTCAGTCTTTGAAATGTGCATTAATTCGCTCATCGTAGATATTGTAAAGTATAGTTGTGAACCAGCATAATATTATTGTTAGACTTAATACTTACGTCCAGAGTTGTAAACTTATAATAGTTTCGCCTAAAATATACTAAGTAGAACTATTATTATGCCTAGGCACGACTATATTATAATATTTACATTAATATGAATTACGGCACATTATTACTATTATTATTATTATTATGTTGATTGATTTAGAAAATTGATTTGGGATAAGTCTCAGATTATTATATTTTGTTATAATCGTGACAACCGCGCATATTATATTTTATACCGTTGGCGTGAAAACAATGGATTTCAATAATAACAAAAAAACCTACCATTACATTGTACCTACAACCTACGTCTACAACATTTTGTTCGTGTACAAGCTTTTGTAACAATGTGTAATACACCGCCGCATATTATTATTATAACATTTTTTTTTTTTTTTATACGACCATTTGCAAATATTAATAACGCGGGTTCACGCGTATTATAAAAAGTTCAAAATATACCTACTTGTACGATCATATAATTATTCATATTTTTTTTTTTTTTTTTAAAGTCATCAACTACTTGGTTATTAGCCTGATATTGGGTGTGAGTGGAACAGTGGGGGTGGAACAGTAGTGGGTTTTTGTGTTGGTTTGGTTTTTGGTACACGTGTGTGTGTTGTGGCAGAATTTCTAGTGGGGCACCCGTAGGTTTCTGCCATGCCCCGGAGTGGGGGAATTATTCATATTATATCACAACTCTAAATGAATCAACGTGCTTGAGATTTCAAATTTGAAACAACAACTACAACTGAATTAGAGTATTTTCCCCGTACAATAATCATGAACACAGATTATTTTTATTTTTTATTCATCTTGTACAATGATAAATTATGGACTTTTTTGAGACCATTGCATCAAACTCCAGTGAACTGCGACATAATGCAGTGGAACCTCGGTATCTCCAGTAACTCCAGTATCTCGAAGTTTCTGTAGGTACATTTTTTTTTCAGTCCCGATCATTCGTTCAAATATTATTTTAAATTACCACGCGGTAACTGCAGGAAGTTTGGATATGTCAAATTTGTTATTTGTTCCCTTGAGACTTCCAGATACCCCGAAGTTCCATCGTATTATGTATATATTATATTTTTTACCATTCTTCTCTGTTACCGACTAGTCCGCTTTTACTCGGCGCCGAGCTTAATAATCCATCATTATAGAAATAATTTATTTAATAAATAAAGTTCTCAGTCGTTTTTTCAAAAGTCCATTTTCACTTCTATTATTTTATAAATTAGTTAATTTCCAATCTAACATCCATTACGTGTTCTATAGAGTCATTCTAATTATTTATCTAAGACCTAAGTATCTCGCAATGTGTTAATTAATTTCATTAAGTATGCAAAATATTTACGCAATGACTGATTATTTTAACGTTATACACTCATTAACTAAAAAAAAATATTCGTTTTTATGAAATACTCTTTTTTTTTACATAATATAAACTTATTACTTATAACGTTTATTATTTTTTATTTTTATTTTGTTAAACAAAATTTTAAATTTTTAGTTTTCTATTTCGAAGTAAAATATTTTTTCTGAATATTTTGGTACATATAAAAATGTATTTAACTTTGAACATATTTTTAATTAGTTATGACTTATAACTTTATAAGTATTCAAATTGAACAAATAAAGTAAACAATTGAAAATCATTGTTTTTCATTATCTTAAAATAATGTTAAATATATATTCTAAAACGTTAATAGCATATGAAATAGCAAATGATTTAAATCTATCTGTATAAAAAAATATTTAAGATTACATATTAAAACCCAATTAGTCGAGACTGTTACTTGAATCACTACCTACCATTGATAGTTATTATTTTGAAATCTGATCGACATGAAATATTGAAATATTCTGTTTATTTAGACTACAATATTACTAAGGCCGAATTAAATCTACATATTTTCAACAAGCTCTGAATTTATCTATTCGAATATTTATGTTTATTTATTATACATACTATTATTCATGATACCTACGTAATCGTGAATAATATAATGAATCACTGATTCAGTAAAAATACGTTTGGAAGTATACATTTTCATTCGACTTTATAAATCATAAACTATTTCATAATTTATTGTCGCTTATCTTATTCTAAAGTTTTTTATTATGTACAATATTCAGAATTTTTTCCATACATTTTGCATTTATCATATTTTGTTATATAGTTTTCTTATTCTTTGAATTTTACAGAATCTGTAAATAGTATTATATTATCAAATGTACAAATATATAAATCTGAACTTTATTTTTATTTATATAAAAAGTATTTATATAAAAACTTTCATTCCTTTATAATTATTATCATGAAAAAATGGTCGAGCACTCCTAGGTTCAGTAAAATGAATTCGGAGTAAGTCGTTACACAGTGCAAACGATTGGTAGGTATATGTACATTTTCAGAAAGTATAAATATTGGTTTTTCGATATTGTATGCTACTGCGTTGGTTGAAGATATTTCTGAGAATGAAATATTTCACCAAAGTAGAGAAATCCTTAACAATATTCTTAGCATGACTTTTATTCAAAATGTATAACGACCCGTGCAGAAGTTTAATACAATTTTCAGGAGTGAAAAATTGCATTAATATACCAATGAGAATGGTTCGAGGTGGAATACTCAATATTATGGTCTGCCCATGCCACCTATACGTTAAACACTTAGAGAGAATTACCAAAATAAAACCCTCGAAACGCAAAAAAAATAAAAAATAATACGTTTTCACAATTCATCAAAAAGATGCACATTAATTGTAAGCAAATATTGTTCTCGTTGTTATTATTTTTCGACAAAGCACTACGACTATACGTCTCTCAGGAGAGTAATACATGTATGTGACAATATAGAATACATATATATATTATTTCTGTTGACAATTATTATTGTTATTACTTATTTCGTTTTACATATTACAAGCAGATAATATTATACATAGATATTATATTTGTATGTTGTTAAAAATGTACAAACAAGTACACAAGTTATTATTATTATTTTTTTTTTTTACTTTCATATTGGAGCAAAACTTGTGTTCGTTGCTATTGTGTGTCCGAGCTCGATCCCTATATTTTTTGCCTCTTTTTTTTCTCAGAGAAGTAATAATAATATGAAGACAATTATAAACTAGGATTTGATTCTTTAGAAAGAATAGAGATGTTTTTTTTTACCTCGGCTTTTTATTTTTCCCTAATGTAATTATTTGAGGTCAAGCGGATTACACTGATTTGACTTTCATTAAAACATTTTCAAAGAGGGTATTATAATGTATTAAAATATATGTATATAAACCCATATTTATTTATATATTTTCTCTATATATCTATCTTCTGACATATTTTACACCACTGAATCTGCTATAAATCTGATAATTTCTTCTTTCTTAATACACTCATGTACTGTAGTTAAATCCGTGTACAATAATTATAGGTATTATCATAACTTCTGTAATTTAATAATTGGTATGAATATTATCTTTTATGTCTGCAGTTTAAATCTTTGACTAGGTACTTATATAGTTGTATTATTTTATGTTATAATATTATCAATGACCAACATTTCAATAATAAAATACCCATGTATAATATATACATTATACATATAAACATATTTTATATACACATTATATATTGTAATATATTATACATATTTATTATTGATAAATCTATTTTATAATAAAAATAAAGTAAAGAAAAATTATAAAAATAATAATTGCCATTCAAACGCTGCAAAGGAAAACATTTATTTCACTATACGTATCTATGTTTTCAGCGAGCTGTTATTGGAATAAATTACATACTGTATGATTGTTAGCAGCATTTTGTCTTTTTTTTTCATATTATGTAAAACAATTTTTATTACACTTGAAACTCAAATCAACTAAAATATAAGACTGTATAATACTGTACTTAAACCTTAGACTTAGACATTTAAAACAAATATTGAATATCTCGGAATAGCAAACTAATCTTATTAGGAAGTAATTAAACATCGTAAATGGAATGCGTTCCACACAAATCGATCAAATTCTAATAATAATTAATGAGCGTAAATTCTCACTAGTAAATCAGATTTATTTCGATTTTTAATTTAACAGAAATTTGAATTAAAACAAATAATTAATGGGGCTGTGGACGATTTGTATGAATTTGCCGACCAACAAAATATTGTAAGTTGCACTTGCTGCAAATCGTGTGTTGATATTTAATATAATATATAATAAATGTTTCATCACAAAGAAATATCGTTTAAATTTTCCTCTGAGTTGACATCACACTCATTAAGTTCATCCTGCTGTGACATTCGTTATGTCCTGTTTGTGTGTATTACACTTTACCAATAACACTTCTACGAGTTTAAGCAAAAGAAAAGCTAAGTTCAAGCTAGGTAATTCTACGTAATTCTCATTCATTAGAGCGTTGCACGCCGATAAACGTGTTACGTGTTTACCTTAAAGATTAGTGTTTATTTGGCTACATTATATTCTGGAATAACCATTAGACCCGAATACAAAATTATGTTAATAATGCGCCAACACGTAATGTTACTGCACAGATGTGTATCTAAGACTTTCCTATTAAACTTTTTATCCCTTATTAAGCAAGTAAAATTATGTAATGAGGATTTTCACAAAAGTTTTTTTTTTTTTTAACAAATTTTGTTTTTTCTCAACTTCCAGATATATAATTAAAATATTTTGTTATATAGGGCACATATTATACGCGTTCATATTATGCGAGCTAACAATTAATGTGTATTCAAGTTATTTGTAATACAAACAGTTCAGACGAAATTGTCTCTGTTTGATTTTGTTTGGTTAGCTATATGATGATTGATGACTATTATCCCGTTTGTAAACTTCTGAGAAAAAGGCTCGAAAATACACCTCAGGGCCTTTAATTGAACCAAAGCATCTAGGTCACCGTTCGATTGCCCTGTCACGACTAATATACTTCGTCGGCATACTTTATTTCCGATTTCCAAATTGTTTAACTGATTGCTTAACAACTGCTGGCATTATATGACACGACTGCTAATGTATCCTATGTAGTCCATTATATATATATCTATACGAACCTATCGGCTGATGCGGGAAAATTAAATTACCATTTTATATTTTTAACTTAATATTGTTATTAGACACATGTTTACGTAGTCCAGGTAGTTACATAACACCTAGGTGATTCTAAATCATGAACAAAATTATGTATAAATTCGTATGGAATTTGTCGATTTTTTCTTCGACATGCTATATTACAGTTTATAAGTATACCGTGTACATTCAGTTGCATTTTTAGCACCAGGCGTACAACAAATGGACTGCATTTTTGGCTTATCAGGCTAGCCGGCCGATCCGATGGCCTAAAGCCAAGGACCGATGGATGCTTTAAATCTCAATAGGACACAGGATGTAATTAAAACTCCCAAATCGTAACACAATCTATGGATGGCCGTTGTTAAAATTTACACGAACAGTAATATTTGATTGCTATGATAACTATAGATAACTAATACAAATGCTTGTATGGTTATATATTTATATCAATAAAAACTGATCGCTAAATTATTCGGTTTTAGTAGTATTTTATGGTAACATTTCACCAACAATAATTAACTTTTATGAGATGACTATATGATTATAATATGCTTGCCAAATTGAAAAATCAGAAAAATATTTGATTAGATATCGAAAGATAAGCTTATTTTTTTACCCAATTTAAACGCTTAAGGAATTGAATACGTCCTGTCAAATTTCATTCTTAAAACATATAATTTTGTTAGTTTTAATGATAAATGTCTAAAAAATATTGACTTGTGGCTAATATTGTACCCATTACCCGCGTTTCTAGTCAAATACCAGTGTGAATAATATTAACCAACGTTTATTGAAAAAAAAAAAATACGTGATTAGTTTTTTAATAGACAGATTATTTAGAATTTGGACATTAGGTATATTCTAGGAAATCGGTCATGCGCTAACCAGTCGATCTTTAAAGGAATATCGGACGATTTCATTACTAATTAATTATTTCAATACCTGTTGATAACGTACGCAATCTTAAATTTTGAGACTTGAATACAGTATCACTAGCGATGAAAAACATACAATTTTCCGAATTTTGATGGAGATATAATGAAAGAAGAATATTATCATACAATTTATTGTTACGCTGCATGTAATGATATAAATAATATACCAAACAAATAGTAGTCGTTCACCAGATACTTAACATTTCTAACGCGGCTCACCACTGAATTTCTAGACTATTCGGACTAGCTGGGTATGCTTAAACAGCTGATTTAGATTTGAACGACTGCGGCCGTGACAAATGTTTGTGTAAATAGAGTATTTGAAAAGAGTATTATTTATTTTGCCTGTGGTCCGTTCGTTAGTAAACATCGAGCTTACTATAAAACGTTTACACACTATCGTCGACTCTCTCGTGTGAAAAGTAAACGAATAAAGTTCAAAAGAAAACTTTTGTGATATACATTATTTCGAAGTAACCGTAACGCGTTTTATTGGGCCAATTTAGAATGCAATAGTACGTATCGATAGTACCTATACGCAGCAACGGTGCCTTTCATCGGTTTGCCGTTCTCCCGACCGATGTCCAACAAACGGTTTCACATTTATTATTATGTATGAGTGACTATCATGATTTATTTATTATCGTTGTTCGACTGGGAAACGTGTCAACTATATATTTAAAATGTTTGCATAATAGCGTCCCAAAAGGATCAGTTTTGAGGTTTATACCTACCGCCATCGCCACATTTATTTCCAAAACAGTTGGGTACTGAAACAACTTGACGTGTCAAAGAAAATATATGAAAGCACCCTTTAGCTCCGTCAATGGAAAAACGACGTTTGAATTATTATCTGTAGAAATCTTACGGAAGCGGAAGCAACTAATTTGTAGATAATTATAATACATACGAAGTTAGGTATGTATATAAGTACGTAGGTATAACTATACAATGGCCGGTTAAATCCTTTGTCGGCCATGAATCGATTTATTATAAGAAATATTACCAATGATTTGGATGGGTAGGTAACGGAATAAAATAAGAAGAGTAAATTATAATTTTTTTTCTCCATGTATTAATGATACAAAATTCACAAAATATATACTTAAATATTGATCTGATATTGCTTCACGCATTCCGATGTTTTAAAAACTTTTACCTCACAAAAAAGTTTTATTAAGAGCTATACCGAGTAGGTGGTATTAGAAACTTGATACTTTGTATATTTTTATTTTTATTTTAATAGCTTCGGCGTTTCCTCGAAGAAATAAATAACAGTAGACGTAATAATATTTATTAATATAATATATGTGTATTTGAATAAAAAGTTTGATTTAATTTATTTTTACTTTAAACATTTTGATTATTCCATGAGTACGATTTTCAATCTAAACACTTTAGGAAATATGATATTTATACAAATTCCGTTATCGACCATTTCCAGTTATAATGTTAAATAAATATATAATAAATAAACATAACAATATTATGGATTTTGGCTGTTTAATTATATACAACATATATGTGCGGTTGAAATATTAATACTTAATTACTTAATCAAATATTGTAACATTCCATACTTGTTGGATTGATATTTGTTATTTTTTTAAATAATATAGAAACTCAATATATGCTTTTGAAGTTCAAATATCGACAAAAATTGTTAAAACCATATTTTGTATACAAAATATTAAGTATTAATTTTATTTACTTAGACTTGAATTTTGAAAAGGTCAAATTCAAAATTGTTTATTTCTAGTACAAAATTAGATACTTACACAGAAAATTAAAATTATTATTTTCTACGTTTTGTACAATAATAAAAAATAGTTAAGTATATTTTATATTTTACATTTCTACTTGACGCCCTTTTTATAAACAACGGTGATATAAAAAAAAACATAGAAACAAAAAAAATATATGTATAACCATTTAACCTTCTTTATTTTATGTTTAAACTAAAACATCAGTTTTTTTTATTCCATATATTATAATCTTAGGTCAGTTCACTCTTTTAAATGTTAGCCAAATTCCATGTTTTGGCATTAATGTGAAAACTCTATTAGAATATTTCAGAGGAATTTCTGTTTTTTCACATGTAGATACTTCGAATTTGGTTAGCATTTCAACAAGAGCCAATTTCATTTCCATCTCGGCGAAACGTTTTCCTAGAAATTTAATAATATGTAGATTTATTACATTTAAATGTTCAGTTAAAAAATATACCCACCTATACAAATTCGAGGTCCATCACCAAATGGGAGATAGATACCATTTGGACGTTTAGCTTTTTCTTCAGCTGAAAATCGTTCAGGAATAAACTTTTCAGGGTCCGGGTAATACTTACTATCGTGATGAATTGCATAAATTGGAATAATTATTATTTGGTCTTTTTCAATTATTAATGAATCGTTGGGTAGTCGATATGTTTGTGATGCTTTTCTTAACAAAAAAACCAGTGGAGGATACATCCGGAGTGTTTCTAAAAAATATAATAATTATATTACTTTAGTCGTGTCAAAAAAAAAGGGGGTCAAGTGGATGTCACTCCGCTGTACAGTAGATTACAAGTAGGTCACTGTATAATGGATGGTATTAAATTTGAATTCAATGATATAATATCATTGTATAAGAAAAACGATTCTGAGCGGAGACGGTATGTCAGTCTAGGATATTTTAAATTATATTAATATTGTTATTATACGGTAGCTGCTAAGTTGAATTAATATTATTCATATTATTTAATTATTAACCTAAAATTATCAGTGATGCTAGAAAAATATTTTAATATATACTTTTACTCTTTAAAATTGATTTTAACATGTAATTTCGTCCAAATTTGAACTTAAAATGTCTATAAAAAATTACTGTGTTTATATATTTTTTAGATTTTTTGTTTACAGTATGTACTATTATTAGAATCTTTGTTTTAAATTTTCAGTCCTTAATTATAAAAACTGATCATTTTATAATTGTTTAATTACAATGATTGATAATTTTCGACATTTTGATGAATTTTGTCAAATGTCCGTTAACAGCTCAAAATTAGTCAGAATATTTTGAAAATGCTATGATGAGTAGAATATGCTTATATAAATATTCAGTCAAAATTTCATGTATCTACGGTCATTGCTTTTCGATTTTGTCGAAAATTGGTTTTCTGTAAAAATTCGCGTTTTTTCTTTAATTTTTCATTTGTTTTTCACGGCGCTTTTGAAAACTACTGGGAAATTTTAACTTTTGAGCCCGCAAAGTACCAAAGTAGATTCACTTTCCTATCAGAAAAGGTACTATTAAAGAAAATCGAAGCATTTTTACTGTCCTAAAAGGTGATGACAGACACAAATAAAAAAAAATAAAAAAAAACACATTGTAAAATCAATACATTCATCGCTCCGCTCAGAATCTAAAATAAATAGTATTTTATTATTAAAAAAAATTATTAACCCAATTGTATAATTGATCAATAATATTTCAATTTCAATCTTCATAAAAATAATAAAATATATTAAAAATTAAATGTTATTATTTCACAAATAGTACCTATAACTGTGAATATTTGTTTTCATAAAATATCAAATTTTAAGATTAATGTGCAAGAATTGAAGAAGTAAAATATAATGATTCTAAACTTTTGACTAATTGTCAACAAATAGTAAATTAAATAGTTATAAACTGAAGTTACAACTAAATAAAACGCTTTCTATTTCATTAATGAATTTAAAATTATTTAAAATTATGGAATGGGTAGGACCTATTATAAAAAAAAACTACCTGCAATAACCATTTCCATACTCATTATATTTTGCAATTTTCACTTTCATTAAAATAAAATAAAATTTGATTATTTCACAAATAATACCGATTAGTGTGAATATTTGTTATACTAAAAATAAATCAAAATCAAATATTCATAATTAAGAGTTGAAGAGGGAAATAATAATTTCATTTTTTTAGTAAAAATAAATCAATATCAAAATATTAATGATTAAAAGGGCAATAATGATTATAAAATGTTGACTATACCGTACATTAAACAGTTAAAACCTGAAGGTATAATTAAATAAAAAACATTCTATCTCATTTATGAATTTAAAATTATTTAATATTATGTTCTACCTAGGAAGTATTATAATAAAAAATTACCTGCAATAACCATATCCATATAATGAAGTTCCGTCAACAAATCGTGATTAATTTTTCCGTCATTTTTGGACAGTTTTAGTTGAATCTCTTCGCGTAATTTGTCTTGAATAGGTTTATTTAATGCTAATTCATACAATGAGTAACTTATAGTAGAGGATACAGTTTCAAAACCGGCAGCAAACATAATAAAAGCATTTGCTACGATTTGCGATTCAGTAAATTTTTCTAAAACAAATTTTTTTAATTTTATATTATAATCGGTTTTTTTAAATTGTATAACTTATATGGACAAATAACTAACCGTGTTTAGGTAGATCTGTATTCAAAACTAAATCATTTCTCGCTTGCATTAAAAAATGAACTAAATCATTTCTGACGATTTTGTTTTCTAGTCTATACGTTATCGTTTCTTTAAACGCATCGTGGAAAAAGTCAGCCGCATCTTTTTCAAAATCTTTCACTCTTAACAATGTCAAAAGTTTAGGACTAATCAACGCAAATAATTCTCTGAAAAGCTGCCTTAGTGAAGGTGTGAATACGGATTTACCATGTTTTCGAAATGGGGATTCGTCATCGTTTATGGCGTTCAACTTGAGCCCAAAAGCGCAAGTGCCGATGACGTCGGTTGAATACTTTCCCATGATGTCCCTAACTTCTAATTCGTTTGTGTTTTTGTTTAAATCGGTTTCGATGTTTTTCATCAATTCTTCGCCGCACTCTTTGATCTGATCGTACATTACTTTGAGCTTTCCTGACGTGAAAGCTGGTGTCAATTTGTTTCGTATAGTTTTCCATTGAGGATTTCCCATGAAGAACAGGTTGTTCGACAGCGGATTGACATTGAAATCTGAGGAAAAGCCACGGTCAGGAAAAGACGAGAAGTCTTTTATCAGCACTTCGGTGATTATTTCTGGATCGATAATCATCAGAAAAGGCGTCCTCATTTGGAATATTCCTGCATATTTGTGACCGGCGAACTTGTGATAGATTTTGTTGTAAAATTCCGATTGATGTTCTTTTCCCAAAACTACGTCCAAAAAGTTTCCAAACAACGGAATCGGTTTAATGTGAGGCACGTTGATCTTTTCCCATTTCTTAAATGTCGACACGCAGAAATAATAGACGATCGTAACTATTATCGCACACGGTGTAATGACATTTATCCACCAATTGGCGGTGAACATGGTTCGAGTTGGTTTGTGCGAAGTACAACAAGCACAGTACACTGATAAATCGACACTGTTGTAAGAGTTGTTTTTTGGAACTGATGTAGTACAAATTAAGGAAGTAATATATAATATACCGAAGGCCGTATTCGAGTAGCTAGGTACACTGTCATTATGACTGCGTGTTTGGAAGGGGTTTACGATGTGACTCACGATCATAATAATATAAAATTATCTGTATACCACATTACCGCTGTAGTCCAGTGCATAATAATATGTAAAAGGTTACCACTTAAGTATAGTTGGTAGGTAACTATGGTTTGGTTACTTATGTTTGTTATTTTCTATCTTAAAAGTTGACTTACTGAGAGTAAGCCATAGTTTTGACTTATGCACGTTGTATTTTTTTATATTTTAATAGTCTATTAATAATTTGGTGAAAATATAGTAAACGCACTTTACTTACGACCTAAGTTTAAAAACAAACATACGAAATAACACGGAACATTGTAGAATTGTGGATAGACTGTTTAAAATAATATGATAAATAAGTACAGCATGCATAAATCAAACCTATGGCTCACTCTATGTAAGTCAATTTTCAAGTTTGAAAAAAACTTTATCAGTCTACTTAGCTTAAAAATATAATGTAATTCAAAGACAACCACAAAATTTCTCAACATTAAAAATATTAAAAGAAATTTGTTGTACCTGCGTAGGTACATTGTAGTTACAACGGGGCAGTGCGTCAGTTTATTTTAATACACATTTTAAATATTTAAAAACAACTAAACACTTTAGCAAAAATTCAAATTCTACTTTATGGTACATT